>VDFB02242905.1:0-20899 GCA_007258455.2 Sequoia sempervirens | reverse complement strand
GGGCAGCAACCCCCGAGAAAAATTTTCTTCCTACTTTTTCGCGTGATCACCGAAAAAGGGAAAAATCAATGAAAAAAGAAAAATCCATTTTTTGTAGAACCTTAAAATCTGGAAGCTTGTAAGCTTGGTAAAAAGGGGTTCAGATGGGTATTTCAGTATGATGAAAAACACGATTATTCACAAGATTGTAATAGGTTTTTCACTGGATAATAAAAGTATTGGATGGCTGTGGTTTGGTGGATGTAGCCCAGATTGGGTGAACCACATTAAATTATGTGTTATGATTTATTCTGTGCATGTTTTAGTTTCTCTATTTTATTAATTAAATCTGTATTTAATTGTTAGATATCTGCCATCTCTAACCCTAACAAAGCCATCACCTTCAGAGAAAATGGAGTTGGCACTAGCTCCTGCAGTGAATTCTTTGAATCAGCCCTATTAGTTGGGGCATCCTGATGAAGAAACTAAGTTGTTGATTTCTTCTTGTTTCATGGAGATAATAAGAATTGTAATTCCCCAGTTTCCCTATGATGATGAAACTATGAAGATCATATTAAAGATGATAGTGGAATTTTTTCAAGATTTGGATGAAACTAGTAGTAGCTTGTTTCCAAGAAGAGTTGATGTTTTAAAAACATTTTCTGAAGTTGATGCTTGCATCTTATTGATAGAATTTGAGATGGAGAATCAGATTTATTACTTGTTTAATTATCTTTTCACCTCGACTTGGAGTGAGCAAGAAGAGAGTATGTTTGCAGTTGTCATGAATGTTCTAACCTCTACAATTAAAGAAGCTGATAGTCTTCCTGAAAGTGTTCAAACTCTTCTCTTGGATGCTTACAAACATAAAGAGTAGATTTCTCCCACTACTGATTTGTTAGTTAAAGAAATTTTCAGTCAATGTGAAGATAAGTTGAAACCACTTTTGAAGAAGACTGTTGAAAATAAAAAAGATATTTTTGAAGTTGAAGGGGATGATGAAAGTTGGAATCCCTTTGAAGACATTGCAAAGGTTCAAGGGGTATCCTCAAATTTGCACTTATCCAAGTATTTTGTAGAAGAATGTAATTTGTCAGTGGAAGCCTTGAAGACTAGTGAAGTACTCTTGTTTTCTACAAAGGAGAACAGTGAGTTGGCTTGTGTTAAGAAGCCTCATGTTGAAGATTCAAAGAAAGAACTTTTGGAAACAAAAGTTGAAACAAAGATGCATGAAGAGGCCATAAGTGCAGATCCAAATGAAGAAGTTGGGATGGAAGGAGTTATGAGTTCAATCAGTGAATTTCTTCTTCACAATTCCGAAGGATGCTCATTTGAAAGTCAAGCTAAAGATAAGAAAGAGAAAGAAGAAGCAATAGTCACTTCCTATTTCAAAGTTGATTTGACTAACTCCCTAGAATCATGTGTAGGAGACAACATGGAAGGTGAAGTTTCTAGTAGTTATAAGGCAGATTTTTCTTCACTGGAAATCAAGCTAAGGCAAAAAGCTAAGGAATTGGAAGGCACTATGGATGGAATGATGAAGAGTGTTCATCACATGTGAGACAAGTTAAGGAGTACAACTCAAACCATTTTTGAAATCTTTATCCATCAAAGTTGTTCTACATCATCTCAGCTAGTATATAATGATTGCAGCTCAAGTTCACACATTGTTGATAATGGAATTCAAATTTTGTCAAATCTTGATAGAATTCATAGACATGTAGAACAGTTGATTTATGGTGTGCCTAGGGAAGAAGTTGTATGTTGCATTTCTATTGATGACATGAAGTCCATTAAATTTGCCTTGGAGGAAATTAAATCTAGTCTTTTGCACATCATGCATGACAAAAACATAATGGCCAATATTGCTGACAAGGCATTGGAGTGGAATGAGCTTACCAAAGCAAAGTTGCAAGAAGTGCATAAGACTCTAATTGAAGCAGAGAATCAGATTTCTGCTGTTCAAAATTCATGGGAGCAAGAAAATAGAAGAAGAGCAGAGGAGCTTCAAGAAATTCTTGATGAGCTTGATCTCATACAAGAAACATATGATTTGGAATGTTGTCCGGAGAGACCAAAGCATTAAAATTCTCAAGTTTTTCAAGCTTTTGACAATCTCTTGTATGAAGAAGGTGCTAGTAAGGTTTATGCAAATCCTTTCTTTGAAAATTATGAGGAAATTGCTTCAGAGATTACTGACGAAGGGGATTTGAGTTTGTCTTCCAGCATTGGAGAGTTGATACGTGAGTTGCACGAAGTTGAATCTACTACTGCTCCTAGTGCAACCATTCAGCAAGAATTGGTAACTCTTGAAACACAAAGAAATGAAGGCATTCTTTTTGTTTATCAACAAAGAGTTGATGGGTTTGTTGATGAAGGTTTAATTTATTTTTTGATGAGGATGCTTGTGAGACTAATATCATATTTTAGTTCATCGCCATCTTCTCTTAAAGTGATAGATTTCATAATTGTATTTGATGAAGGATTCATGGAATCTTTCTGGCAATTCATATCACAAGATTTTGGATTTGATCTCTTCAACGAACAAAGGTTGGTTGAATACTTCTTGGAGTTTCAAGAAGTGGCAATTCAGATGGAACGAGCAAATCAAAGGATTCGTGTGAGAGAAATTATCAATTTGAGAAGTGGTTCTTCATGGTTGTTAGTTTGGGATACTGGCATTACTTGGGAAGAAGGTAATTTTAAAGTAGATAGACCAGCATATAATATTCAGAATTTAGTTGGGACCATTTGCTTATGTGTTGGAAAATGTCTTCAATTGAAAATCAGTATTTGGGATCTCAAGCATTTTCTTTTGAAGAAAGGAATGCATAAAAAGAAGGTTGGATGGAGAGATAAGTGTCAAAAAAATTGTTTTATGTTTGTTGCTCCCTTCTTTCTATGTCATTGGTTCTTTATTTCTGATCATACATTATTGTTATGGGAAGGACATATGATCAGAAGGGTGACATGGGGTCTCTTGCTAAAGGTGCCACCAGCTTGGTTCATGAGCAGTTATGCTCATTTTGATAAAAAAAATTCTTATGTTGCAGTTGTTGCTTGTCTTCTTGGATGCTAATTTTCCAAAAATCAGATCTCAAGATGATTATTTCAGACCTGTTAGGAAGCTGGTTACTTCATTTCCAGGCCTCTCCAACTCCTATTTGGACTGATTTTCTGCCACAAATGAGCAAGGGAATGATTCAGTATGGTCAAAGTTCAGGTATGGGTTGTTCATTAATGGTTGATAGTGAATTTTGTGGTACCAACTTATAGATTACTTTTTGGGACAACGAGTTATTATCTGATTTGATTTGTCAAATTGAGACTCTTGATGTGAGACATGTGAATATTTCTTGGAGTTCTTTCAGTGAAATCATTTTCCTTCAAAGGAAGCATTGTGCATCCTCTTGGATAGGGATGGAGTGTGGAGCGTTTCTCTTGGTTTGGCATTGGTTTAGAAGCATGTTTGAAAATATTTTTGTTTTCGTTCAGAATTATAACAGCAAGATTTGGAGGTCCTACAGACTGATATGGGACCCGGGCACTAACATGTTTGGTGCATTGTCTTTTGTGGATCGTGACATGTTGATCCACTTTGAGTATTCAGTTATTTTAATTAGAGTAGCGCAACAGATTAGAGGAACAGTGTTCCTGAGAAAAATTTGGAATCCTGGTATCATTTGGGTTTTCTATTCCACAATTGAAGATGATGAAGCCAATGATGGTCTTCTAGAATTTATTCCCATGATGTTTCAGTTTAATTTTAATCTGGTGATTTCTTGTGTTGGCATCCAGCAGTGTAGGGCTTACATCAGTTGGTGCTATCCTTCTCCTAGGATGATTTGGGACCCTGGGATCCTATTTGGCATGGTAAGGATCAAATTGTTTCCTTGGAGTGTGCTGGCATTGCTTGAGGACAAGCAATTTTGGGAAAGGCGGACTGTAATGTCTCCATTTTGGCCCTACACTCTTCATTTGGATTTAGCCTATTTCTAGAAATCTGTAGGCTAAGCTGAGGCAGAAAATTAGGGTTTCCTCTTTCAGATACTGCTCAGTTGGTGTTTTGAGGTTGTTGTGCAGACTTACTATTTATAGCAATTCACTATTTTTAGTAAGTCTATCTTTTGTCAGTATTTGTCTAGCAACAATTCAATCCTTTGCAGTTCAATGTTTAGTTTGACTTTCTGATGTTTTGATGTGATCTTACTATTTATAGCAGTTGGTTATTTTTAGAAAGTCTAATTTTGGCAGTAGCATCATCAACAATTTAGCTCAAGTCATCTTGCTATCCTTCAATTTCAGTTTGGCTTTGGTTATCTCCATGGATTAAGTTTTATATTTAGTCATTTTTATGTTTCTTAGTTGTACCCCCATGCCTAGGAATGATCACTTCATGTTGTTTTTAAAAGGGGGTCATTAAGGGGTCAATGGTGCATTTAATGAATTATTAAATGCTTTATTGTTGCAAAGTGAAGTTAGACGCCTAAAAGAGGTTGATTAATATTTTATTATTTCAAAAAGTGAAATGCTTAAAGTGGCATCCCTTTTGGAAGTTGAAGTGATTCAACTTCTTGGAATTTGATGAGTCTCTTGTTGCTTCATTTTCCAATTGAAACTTATATATTGTTGATGTTTGAAGAGCTGATGATCTTTGAAAATATTGTAAAATTATGTTGCTAGTTTGAAATCCAGAATCTGGCTAAGGGAAAGCTTAGCAATTTGTCTCCATTCTTCGGACCTGAAACTATGGTTCCCTAGATGGTGGATTGAGAGTGTGCTTCATTTAGAAGTGCACATTAAGCTTCATTGTAGAAGAATTCTGATGTTATTTTCAGTTTGGAGCTTGTTGGTTAAGTCATGGCTAAAGGATGTTTTTGATTGCAGCTCCTTGGGTAAATTCTATTCCCATATGGGTATTTTATCTATATGATTCTAAGCCTTGGGCGACCCTCTCCAAGAGGTTTCATATTTTGTTAATGTGTTTCTAATTTTTAAAGAGAAAATCGCCCCTCTTGAAGGCCGTACATTTCTATAATGATATTGGGATGCATGCATTAATAAATATGGAGGCTTTGGTGCAGTTTTTGTGTTTGAACAGGGGCGCCTTTACTCCTAGAAGCTGTTGCAATTGATTCCATGTCAATTGGTGAAGATAGGATGAAGTTATGAACAAATTTGGTGTGCTACAGTTTGCTGGTAATTCATGTTCAGTTTGCAGATTTTTATATCAAACTTGCTTCAGTTTGAGTTTTTAGTTCTTTCTTCAATAAGTTGGATAGTTTTCTAATGTGGGATCATCAAGCTTCTTTGTGCTTCAAAACTATTGTAATCCTCATGTAATTTGTAGCTCTTTCTCATTTTGTAAAGCTGATAATAGTAGTATTGTTTCAGTCTATTTAGTTGTTGTTTATTCATGTTTAATTATCACATTGTAACCCCTGGTTGGTTTACCACCAGTGTGGAAAAAAGAACTTACTAATTCTCTTCTTATACCCACTGTCAAGTGGTGAATCCCCACTCTTAAGTGGATGTCTGCCATAGCAGACGAAGTGTTTTAATTGTAGTCTTTTCCCCCCAATGTTTGGTGGTAGTGTGGAAATTCTCTTATGGCTGGTTATCCACCTAAGTAACTTTCAATTCAACAATTAGCACTCCACCATATGTTAGCACCTCGCATGTTAAAGGATCTTGAGTGCACATTCTTGGTGTTGATTTTAGTCTCTCTTTCAGTTGTAATCTTTGTTGGAAATATGTGCCTCAATCCCACAGGCTGAAACCTCTAAAAGGGCCAAGTCGGTGTAATATTTTCATGTCTGGCCGACTAGCAGCTTGAACCTTGTTGAAATCAGTCAGGTCGTTGTGACCTTGCTTCTGTCTCACCGAAGGAGCCTATCGCTGTGACAGTTTGTTCGTTGTAACCTCTCACCGCTTGTGGAGATCTCTAGCTGATAGGCCATTCAATCAGGCGTCGGGAAGAGTCTTGGTTGTTCGCTATGAGCTCTCAATGATATGATTGTTTCACCAACAGTATGTTATGTATTGAAGTCTTCGGGATAACTAAGGGTTCTCGCTAAGAAGACTCAGCAAATTGTCAATGTCTTGCTGACAGGAATACATATGATGTCTTCGCGATAACATAAAGATCTCGGTGTGAGGTCTTAGCGATAGATGAAAGTCTTGCCGACGGGGACACTCTTGGGAGTCATCGGTGTAACAATAAGGTTTTGTTATGTGTATGCAACCTAAAATGGTCACCTAGACTTTGGGCCCCATTTATTTAATTTGTCAACATCAACTTTTTGAATCAATGATTGTCACATTTTCAAATCAAATTTCTTAGTCAATTCATAGCTATTTCAAATGTTTCAATTTTCCCTAAGGTTTGAATGCTTCATTAATTTTATTTAATCAAAAGAAATAAATCCCTTTTAATAAATAAAATAATGCTATTTAATTGAAGTTAATATTACTTAAATAAAATGATGCTATTTAATTAAATCTATTTTAATTAAATAATTTATTTTATTTTATTAATATTCATTTCTAAATTACATAATCTTATTTTATTTTATTAAAGAGATATTATCATCTTAAATTAAATAAAATAGTAGAAATATCCTCTCAAGAATATCTGTGATGAAAAAAAGAAACAAATCGATTAAAGAAACCGCTAAAAGAATTCCAATCAAGATTTGTTTATATTTTTCTATTTATCCCACATTGCTTCTGAATTTTCCTTCAATTCCACTTTCGCCTATAAAATAATCCCTCTCATTCTCATTTCAAAAAGAGAGAATCACGAATTTTTACATCAAACCTATGCTACAAATTTGAATTTTATCATTGGAGATTACATTAGTTTGATTATATAAGCATCTTAGTTTTAGAGCATATAGTTTAGTATTATATTTTAGCTTAATCTTCATAATAGATTAATTTGCAAAATAATTTATTTATGGCATTGCATGTAGATTAATTTTTTATTTCAATAAATTTGTTTGGTTTATTGCATTTACATCCATTTAGATTAGTTTTCATTGTTGCATTGCAAGAACAGGATTCATGGAGATTAGCATTCTTGCTTCTCCTCTTTGAATCTCTCGTTCCGAGATTGTATTTGCAGGGGTAACAGGGTTAATCTGAGGACCACAATATCAATCTATGCTCTTCTCGGATAGAGAGCTGTGAATTGATTTGCAAGGACTCATTATTGAGTATCTTTGCATGTAAGGATTCACAGAAGTATAACATATTTTCAGTTATACATTTTGGCGCCCACCGTTTTTAATTTTTAGTTTTTAATTTAATTTAGTTTTTAATTTAGTTTTTAATTTAGTTTAGTTTTTAATTTAGTTTTTAATTCAGTTTTAATTCAGTTTTTAATTTAGTTTTTAATTCAGTTTTTAATTTAGTTTTTAATTTTTAGTTTTTTAGTGTAGTTTTTAATTTCGTTTTTAGTTTTGATTCATTAATCCAGCTTCCACTCAGTTGCAGGAAAAACGATTTCTGGGTTTTGTAGCCAGGGTCAAAATCCGATCTGGGTATCTTTCAGTTTTTTGATTTCTTTCACAGATCTGAAGAAAATAGCTGCACAAAAACCGTCGCGCGTCATTTTTTTCAGCTAGCTAAAGATTTAAAAAAATTATTTTTTCATCTTCTACTTGCTGGATTAAAAAACGATTTCTGGGTTTTATTTTTTGCTTCAAAAAATTTCTGGGTTTCTGTTTTTATCTACTCATTATAAACAGATTTTTCAGAAATAAAATTTGAAGATTTTTATGCATGTTTTAATTTAGTTTTTAATTTTTAATTTTTAATTTAGTTTAGTTTTAATTTTAATTTAGTTTTTAATCTTAATTTAGTTTAATTTTTAGTTAGTTTGGTTTAGACTTTAATTTAGATTTTTAAATTAGATACTTTTTTTAGTTTCTAAAATTCAAATTAGATTTTTGTAATTTAAAGTAGATTCTTTAACTTTGTTAATTTAAATTAGATTTTTTTACTTTAGATTTTTTAACTTTATTAATTTAAATTAGAATTATTAATTTAGATTAGATTTTTTTTTAAATTTAGATTAGATTTTTTAATTTTATTAATTTAGATTAGTTTTGTTTTAAATTTTTAGTTTAGTATTAGATTAATTTAGTTTAATTTTAGTTTTGTTAACTAATTCTTCTTAAATTTAATTTTGACTAGATTAAATTAGACTTTTTAATTCTGGTTCTTCTCAATTCTTTTTTCACAGCATAACAGTTTCTGCAGGACGCCAGTCAGAGAACTTGAAACACACTAACGGTTTGATTGCAGGACGCGTGACAAAGACTTGAAAACAAACACTTACGCTTGTCAAAGATCCTATTTAAAAAAATATTATGTTTGTTTTCCTTCTTTTCAATTCACATAGTCTAATTAGGGCTTCGTTAAAATTCTTAGGAGTTTCGATAGTGAGTAGGGAATTTGGCTCTTTGTTACATGGGGGTGATGACCATGGACAAATCCAGGCTCCTAATGATCTTACTCATATGACGAACTCTTAGGGAGCGGAGCAAGGTAGTGAATCTTTAACACTTTCACTCGTCAGGGGATTATGCTCTTCTCTCATTGAGAGAATCAGAAACCCAAAAGCGTGTGGATTTGGTGAAGTGAAACTAGCTCGGTGATTAAGGTTGTTTAGCGTGTTTGGGTAAAGAGACGGGCTAGAGAAGTATGCTCTTCTCCTTTTGGGAGCATCAGAAAATCAGAAACCCGAATCCGAGCCATGTCCAGTGTCACTGGGGGCTGGCGGGAGACAGACACAAGGGCGACCCAGTGAGTACACACCTATCATGGGGTGATTCCACCTCACTATAATGAGCGTCTTGTTGAGTCTAAGGGCACCAAGACCATAATGCTTCTTTTCCATGACGGGTGATCATCATGGAAAGGCTACTGACTATTACTTGCTGACGGGGCCTTTCAAGCCACAACAGGGGGTGTGATTTTCGGCGGTGTTGGTGTGGGCTGCCGAGGCCCAAGCTCTTGCTCGGAGACGCGGAAGGTTATTACAAACCGGAAGCCAAGTAAAACCTCTTAGTTAGTTGCCTACCGGTTCACCTCGAAAGAGTCATAATCTTTTACGCAAGGAGGGAAGAAATCTCTGGTATGTTGATCATGCAGTTCCCATCATAGGCATACACACAGGCGTTTAAGATGGGTTCGACAACAGCCCTGCTACAAAGGGTAACACTGACGTGCTGTGAGTCCTTGAAACACCAAAAACAGTCCTCTAGGGGGTGACACGGCTGTGTGAGGTGCACGTATGCGCATAAGCAATGGGGCAAAGGTTTTGACTTCTCACCATTTTCTTTGGTAGGGATAGCTATGTGTTTGTTTTTGAGTCTTAAACATTGTCCAAACATCTTCAAACAAGACTCCCCCGATACTATCAAGTTGCTTTGTCCTTGATAGATCTGTTATCGACTACTTTTTGTATCACAACTTGTCTAATTGAAACCTATGTGCTTGATCAAAATCTGTTGATATACTTGCTTGATCTTTGAAAACAAACAACAAACTGAAATATTGAGTTCTTCGATTGGGTGACTTGTCCCAGTTTTAGAGACTTGTTCTGTATTTAGGGTTTATGTGTCCTTGACCTTTTGAATTAGTGATCCTTGATCTCATAAGTGATTTTGCTTGAGATTGGCAAATTAGGAATTGTTCCTGTCAAATAGATAAATTTTTAGACTCTTTGATAACACACTTGGAGAGTGCTAGTTGTCTCCTTGTCCACCCATTTTCATACAATTCAAACTCAGTACACTTTGTGTAAGTAATCCTCCTGATCCATATGTGCTAGGGTGTTCACCCAAGAATTGAGCACCTCTGTGGCGTGTTGGTTTGCACCTATTTGCAATAGTTCTATTTCACCATCTCTCTCAGACAAGAGAAAACTTTTACTATCCTATTCTGGTATTGACGTTTCTTAGAATTGTTTGTTTACTTGAACTCTCCCTTTCATGTCAGTCACAACAAGATATCAAGTGAGCCAAGGAAAGCGACCTCAGATAGTCTTTAACCAACTACCCCCAGTTCAGACTCGTCAAAAGAGAAAGGAAAAGGAACCAATATTGACGTAGTACCTAGATTTGATCACGAAACCTATTTTGACCCAAAGAGCCATTTTAGTGACTTGAGTACCCCCTCAGCACCTTCCCACTCAGGTATGGATATGAGTTATACTATCACTCGGCGGGAGAGGGAAGCCATGGATCAAGATCTTGATGATATCTATGAACAACACAGAAACAACATGATATTTGGAAATTCTTCTCATGATAATCAACCTGATTCAACCCTCATTAATACAAGATATTTGGATGCCCATCAACGGGATGAAAGGTATAAGAGACGAGCTCAACAAGAAAAATGGTCACAATATGAAGACCAAGACAATGAACCTCGTGATGCTCATGTCAATACAATGTATACCAATGATTTGTTCAAACAATCTAGACCAAGCTCACCACTTCAACATACCTCAAGGTTCACAAGTGATAGGCTTAGAAGAATTGAACGCGAAAAGAAAGCCTTTCTAGATGAACAAGCTGCAAAGCAAGAAAAGTTTAGACAACTTGAGGAAGAGAGCCAAGCTTTATTGGAAGTACAAAGGAAACTGGCTCAAGAGGAGCAAGATAGGCAGTTAGCCCACCAATTAAACAAACAATACAATACAAGGGGTGCTAGCAGTGGACATAATTCTCCTCCCTCCACCCCTTCCAAAACACCAAGAAGTAGAAGGCAGTCAAGCACCCCTTCTAGATCTCCTAGTCCTAGAGGAAGAAGGGCCTTTTAGTATGCTCACTATAGGAGGAAAACTCCTCTCAGAAATTCAAGACCACACTCCCAACATGTACATCCCGGTTCCCAACATGGAGGTGGTAGCTCACATTATGATTTTGATACTCAAGACTTCATGCGAATACAACAAGAGCCTATCTTCCAACAGTATGTGGAGAGGTATTTGGAACAAAACGAAGATAAGTTCTTGGAAAGTCTAATCAACAAGGGTGCCAGAGTCCCTTATAATTTTGATGTGGACAACAAAATACAAAAGCAAAATCCCTCTCAAGAGGAAGAAATCCGCCAAATGAAGCAAATGATGGAGAAAATGATGCAACCTAAGAGCTCATTCTCACTAGACTCAATTTGGTCCTAATCCATTCGGGACAAGAGGTGAGTATGGGAAAGATTTTCCAAAGAGGGTGGAATTCTTGGCCAATACGATAAACATGGATGGCAGTTGGTGATCCAATAACGCACCATGTACCTACTCATGGTTTCCTGAATCTCCATCAGACGACCCTATTTGATGAGGTTGTTCCCTAGGAGTCTTAAAGGGACAAGCAATGGAATGGTTTACCAATATCACTCCTCCCTCGTCAAGACTTTTAGAGAATCGTCTCATAGATTCGCTCAACACCGCGATATAATTTGTCAAGATCTGTTACTATGTTGGACCTATGCAACTTGAAACAAAATCAGGGGGAACCCTTTGTTACCTTCTTGCAAAGGTGGAGGAGACAATGCTCTCGGTATCCTAGGACAATCCATGAGGATGAAAAGATTGACATACTTGTTAGTAATTTGGTGCCTGAAATGAGATATGAGATCAAAAAGATAGTCTTCACTTCCTTTGATACCATGATTGAAACTGCATGCCGCATTAAGGATGTTCTAAAAGAACAAGGCATTTTGACCAGACATAACAATAATACCAACAATGGTCAACACAACAATAAGGATAAAGGGAAGAACAACAATTGGAACAAAACAAACAAGTTGTCAATGATGGAGTTGTGGATTCTTCCCAATCAAGAGATCAAAGTGTTCTTAATTTGACTAAGGCTGTGCAAGCAATGAAGCTTAATGCACCTCCACAACAAGAAAGTAAACCAAGATATCAGGAAAGGCCCAAAAACCAGAAGCGGCAATTTACCAAATTGGGTGACACATATGAGGATATTCTCAAAACTCTCATTGCTAACAACTTGGCACATCCTCAGGATCCTGCAAAATTTCACATTCCAGATCCTAAGCCACATTGGTGGGATGACAAGGCATTCTGTAAATTTCATAATGGCCCCGACCATACTGTTGAAAACTGTTGGAAATTAAAACATATCGTCTAAGATTTTATAGAGTAGATATTATAGGGTTATTCGGGATTTGTAGTCCATATTTTCTATGATATGCTTCTCCCCACACAATTTATTTATTTAAATAATCATGGAGGAATAATTATGACATTAGGACCTGCTTAAATAATTAAATTATGTGGGGGAGAAGCATGGTTATCATAGAGAATATGGTTTGCAAGTCGAGGCCATTTTTATGTGTCTACATTTTTCCCCTCTTTGACATGATACAGTTTATCGCATTATGTCAAAGAACACCTCGAATCCGGGTCCCAACTAAATACTCTTTGTGTGCAGCCAAGAACCTTCTATCCGGCTAGCTTATAAACGTCGCTAAAACCCACATCTTCAATACTTTATAGAGGTGATCAGCTGCCATGGAGTTTTATGGGCTGGAAGCTTGAAGTTGGCCCTCGAAGAGAGTGTGAATCAGAAGGGGAGCCCGGTAATCCAAGCTTCCATCACGCTAAGGATATGTGGCTGGGGAAACCCAAGTGGAATCTAGCAGATATTGTCCTGGCCTAACCATAGGATTGTGCTTGTCTTCTTGGTGATTGATTACACATTCAAAACATCGTGTTTGCTAAGTGTTTTCTGGATTCTCAAACAGTATACACAACGCTCACAAATTCGGAAACGAAACAATCAACTTCAGACGATTCAGACTTTTCATCAAAACATCACAAAATTGAATTCGAGTCCAACAATTTTGCCTACTGTCAAACATCTTTTCTCGAAGTCTTTGTCAGAAACCAGAACTGAAATTGCTCTAAATTTTCATCATTCAACCATTAGCTTGCATTTTTACTTTAGGTTCATCCTTGTTAATTTTAGTTGCATTCCCTAGGCTTCATAATCATCATTTCCTACATAGATTTGTCATTAGGTTTTCATCTTTGCAGACTTTGGATTAGGCCACCTCATCACACTTTGCAAAATCATTGCCTTCAAGAGTAGGTTATCTTGGGACTTAGTCAACAATCTCCTTTTCAGTCATTGTCCTTTTTGTGAGAATTTCCAACTCAACAGTCTAGTTAGGAAAACTCACTAGTCATTTTGACCTTGTCACTTAGTCCCTTTAACAAGTCCTTTGATAACCAAAATTAAGACATAGATTAAGCTTAGAGTGGCTAGGCCAACCTTTCTCCACATTGCATTCATCTTAGTCCATACTTTGCATATTTTGTGCCTAAAAATCCAAAAAAATCAAAAAATAGTGTTCACCCTAGTCCTCATTTTGCACCTTGACCTTGCATTAGTCACCTTTTTAGTCAACATTATCATCTTAGTACTCATTTTTCCCCTAGTCAATTCTATCACCTTGCATTAATCAACATTGTCATCATAGCCATCATTGTCACCTCGACATTTGACATATTTCTTTGGCAACTTTGTCATCTTGCATCAATCATTTCCTTAGGAATACATCGTAATCACCTTGCATTGTCATCCTTTATCACAAAAACACCAAAAACATAGACTAGTTTTCATAATCATCATCCTCATTTGAGCAATTCTCTTTTATGGTCGAAACTAGGCTTCAAAGAAAGAAAAGACAAATGGAAAACTTTGGACAAGACTTCAACACCAACATCCACACCAACACTTATGACATGAACCGAGACATGAATTTTAACGATCCATTCACCAACATGAACATACCATCTTCCATGAACCTGCCAACATCCTCTCGAAATCCATTCGAACCATTCATACAGAGAGACCACACTGGACAAGTATTAGCTGAAGATATAGAGGCTGCAGCCCAAAATCCTGACGTAGCTTCATTTGTAGAGGAATTGGTCTTGAACGATGCTGAGAGATACCTTGCTATGCTTTTAGACCAAGGGGTAAAATTACCAAGAGGCTTTGACATCAATGCCATAAGACCTTCATCTCCAGACAACACGACACAAAACTTGACACCTCAACAAAACACAAACAATGCCTCCAACAATAACATTGTGTTCACCACACAAATTGCTACAAGCACCATCAATGTTACATCTAGTGGCACCATAAGTCAAAACACCTCCAACTCAATCAATGCAACATCTATTGGAGGAACACCCACGATGTCACAAGCAATATCACAATCCATGCCCGCAATGTCAATGACATCTTCACAAATAGTTGGAACTACCTTTGGATCTACATCAATGGGGGCAAGTTCCTCAAACCCCATATTTGGAACTTCATCTATGACCATAGGGACATCATCCTCAAATCCTTATGTTGGAACCTCATTTAACCCCTTTGGAGGAACTAAACGACGTATTCTTATTAGAGGTCCCCAACCAAACGTTAACACATCGTCACAATTAAACATCAATGCCTTCCAAGGACAAAATACCAACATCCCGCATGGACAATTCCAAGGACAAAATACCAACATCCCACATGGACAATTCTTCCAATATGGACAAGGCACTCAAATGACACAACAAATGAATACCTTTGGGCACCAGAATAGTCAAGGTTACCAGATCCCCCAAATATCGACAAATATGGCTGGATCGCACATCCCCACATATTCATCACAAGTTCACACACAACAACACATTCCTCATCAAAATTGGCAATACCAACAATTGCCAAACCAAAACATATCATACATTCCACAACAACACATGTCATATTCAAACTCGAACATGCTATCACAATCAATGGGGACTCAAGGGATACCCATCACTCCCATGTGTGATGCGACCAATAATCCCATAATAGATGCCTTGACAGCCAGAATGGCAGACCTCCAAAAACAGATGGAAAACATACAAACATCCAACAAAATGCCACCAATGTCATATGACCTATGTCCGTATCCTTTTGACACAAATTTATACATGCCACCATTTCCTCCTGGATACGTGGCCCCAAACTTCACCAAATACAAGGGAAAGACAAATCCTATTGAACACATTCGAGAATTCACGACCAACTGTATGGACATTGCATACGAACACACTTACTTGATGCGACTCTTCTCCAAGAGTCTAACAGGACCCACACTCGAATGGTTCTCCACTTTGAAGGGGATAAAAACATGGAATGAACTTGTAGAAAAATTTGTGGAAAATTATGCCTATAACATTGACACAGACACCTCCATCACTAGCTTATGCACACTTACACAAGAAGACACTGGTGAAACGTTTATCCCATTTTTCCAACGATGGAGAGGCCTAGCAAGTCGCTGCCACATAGACATACCTGAAAAAGAGAAGGTTGACATGTTTGTACAAACACTCCTAGGCCCATTGAAAAATGGCTTGCGAGTTCATTGTTGTACAACCTTTGCAGACCTAGTCGAACGAGGCGCCCAACTTGAGAAAGCACTCATTGCTGAGGGAAGATTAAAATACAGTCCTAAAAACATAAATGCAAGTCCACCCACTGACAAGAACAAATACTGGGTTAAGAATAAACATGTTACCAATGATGGCGTTGTAGATGCCAAGGCCGTCAATGCAATGGGTCCTGTGCTTACCCTTAAAGGGGCTCAACTGCAAAATACACAGATGACCACACAAACCCATGCTGCCAATGTTGTACAGCCAAATCAAAATAACCAAGGTAATCAGAATAACCAAAATCAAAGGCAGCCCCGACAATCCAGACAGTTCCCTAGGAGTCGCACATACACCCCCTTGGGTGAGCCCATTGAAGAAGTCCTCAAGAAACTCCTTCAAAATGGTGTCATAAGACTTGAGGACCCAAAACCATATGACCCAGGGCAGTTTAAACCATTTTGGTGGGACGACAATGCATTTTGTGATTATCATCGGGCAAAAGGACATAAAACCTCCTCCTGTCGACAACTGAAAAATCTAGTACAAGACCTTATCGAGAATCGTACCATTGAGATAGGTGGACCACAATTTTCATCTAATTCAGACCATACCATACACAAGAACCCACTGCAGGACCATGGATTTAGTAACCCTTCCGCGTCAAAATCCAATAACAATAATCGAGCCAACCATGCCCGTATTGCATATGACTATTCTGGGGGACCTATCATAAATCATATTAGAACAACTGCTGAACATGTCAACACAGTTACTGTCAGAAATGCCCCTGAATGCAATGTCACTACCCGTGGGGGAAAAGTCACCATAGCTGGCCCTCCTCCCAAACAACCAAAGATAACAATCGCTGGCCCATCCACCCAACCGTCGCAGTCCAATCCATTACCCAAACAATCCCAGCCTAAAGGAAATTTTAACCTCATTGACCAACTTGGGAAGACACCTGCACAAATTTCTATACTTGAGTTGCTACATATTTCCCCAACTCATAAGGCTATACTCGACAAAACATTACAAGAGTCTTCTATTCCCCAAGACATTGATGTCAATCAATTTGAGGCCATGGTGGGATATCTTACCGCTCCCCACCATATAACATTTTCAGACCAAGACTACTCATCGTCCAAATCCAATCATAATGATGCCCTTCACATTGAAGTTTTTATCCATAAGCATAAGGTTAGACGAGTGTTAGTAGATGGCGGAGCAGGACTGAACATATGCTCCTTAAAATTGGTTAAGGCCCTAGGCTTTTCTGATGCTTGTGTAGACGCTACAAAGAGCATTGTTATCAAGGCATATGATGATGAAGAACGTTCTTCTCAGGGCGTAATTACACTTCCAATTCATATTGGACCAGTCATTGTGGACACCACTTGTCAAGTCCTGGATCTAGAACTTCCATACAATATTTTACTTGGTCGACCTTGGATTCACGCCTTGAAAGTTGTCCCTTCCACGTATCACCAGTGTTTGAAGTTTCCTTTTGAAGGCACTGAGATTACCATATATGGAGACCCTGACCCATTTCAATATTGTACCAATTTGAGAGGTATCTCAGAGCGCCAAGTGCCTATCAACAGTGAAGCTTCGACATCTTCATCCTCTAAATTCATTGACCCATCAACACTTGCGAAGCCTCCCACATCCACATCCACTACCACAACATCCACTTCTGCTTCTTCGGAAACCATGACCACCTCCATGACATCTACCACTTCATCCATCACCCCAAGCATCGACACAAGTATTAAGATCCAGGACCAAGGGTGTGGAGAGTATAAGTTGAATACGGCCTATTGCATAACGAGGATGCCTAAGTCTCCCCAGGTCTACGGCAAGCCTTGCTTCATGTTAGAGTCAAAAGAAATTTTTAGAGTCCCTCCAAAAATAGTATTCATAAAGTGGGGTGAAATGAGTCAAGAGGACATTGACAATGTGCTATCTTGGATTTATAGAGAACCAGAGGATCCAACTCCCTTGCCAGTAAAAATGTATGGTAAAGGATATGACATGATAAAGGAAAAAGGCTACGATGGAATTAGTGGCCTCGGCAAGCACAAGACAGGAAGGCAAGAACCTCTAGCACCTAAAGGAAGACCTAAACATCTTGGGTTAGGGTTAGGACCAGGAGAATCTGGTGATCATAGTACCAATGCACTTTCTAGCGAGAGAGTAAATGCTTCCGACTGTGTCGAGACAATTGAAGATCCCCTTTCTGAAACTGACTCCCACAAATGGGAATTTGGCTCCCAACGATCCCTAAGTGACTGTTGCCTTGATGACTTGTTCCTTGAACCTGGAGAGCCTACATTTGAAGAGAGATTCTGGAAAATGTTCAAAATTGACATGACACCAAACAACACCCAGTCTAGATCCTCTTCTACTCCTATTGACCATAATCCCAACATACTCGTCTACCCTACTGAACCTAATGACCATCATTCAGATTCATTTGAATTGCCACATGACACTACTGACCCAAACTCCACTCCCTTTGTTCCTTACTTTGCTGATGAGTGTGAATCAAGCGAGGCAGAGTACTGGATAGAATCGGATATAGAGCCTGATGATGACAATTTTATCTTTAACCTCTCTGAATCTGTCGGCATGCTTTCCGCGTCCTACCCACCATTCACCAATACTGATGATGGTATTTCCTTAGTCTACCCACAACTAATCGATTGGGATCAACAAGGCCCGCCAATTATGGACATATTTCAAAATGATGAGGCCATTGCAGAATTCATGGGACTGCGTGAGGGTATACCAAGTGGAGACCACAAGGCTGGATTTTCCATTGACCTAGATTGTGCCACTTACTTTGGGGAGACTGCTCCATCCTCTAGTCAGAAAATGAAAAATAAAAATAAGGAAAAAAATGACATGTCTTTAGGTGAAAACCGCAAGGCACCTTCTGATGGTAAAGTAGTAAAAATAAAGGACGCGCCTAAGGATGGAGAATTGGACTTTCTCCCCGTAACTCAAGAAAAATCGGCCATGCTCATAGAAGACACTATAGAAGTAAACATATCTACAGCAGAAGATCCTAAGATGGTCCTCTTTGCGGCATCTTTGACAGAAGAAGAGAAACATGAGTTCCACAAATTCTTTTCAGAACATAAGGTCAACTTTGCATGGTCTTATGCCGATATGCCTGGGTTGGATCCAGAACTTGTCTTGCATCACTTGCCATTATTTCCAGAGGCCAAGCCAGTGAAACAGAAGCTGTGAAAGATGCACCCACAGATCGCCTTGTTAGTGAAAATAGAACTTAAGAAATTGTTAGATGTGGGATTCATACGGTCCATAGACTATGCCGAATGGATATCAAATCTTGTACCAGTCACAAAGCCAAACGGTCAAATCCGCATCTGCACAGATTTTTGGGACCTGAATAAAGCTTGTCCAAAGGATGACTTTCCCTTGCCAAACATCGATATCATAGTGGACCTTACAGCAGGATATGAGATGTTGTCCCTCATGGACGGTTTTTCCGGTTATAATCAGATTCGTATTGCCCCTGAAGATCAACACAAAACAACCTTCATATGTCCTTGGGGCACATACTGTTGGAACGTCATGCCTTTTGGTCTTAAGAATGCAGGCGCCACGTACCAGAGAGCCATGACAACCATATTCCATGACATGATGTACCATATAATGGAAGATTATGTAGATGACCTTTTGGAAAAATCTTTGACACGAAAAGACCACTTGAGGGTGTTAGACAAAATTTTCAAGAGACTAGAAGAATACAAGGTCTACTTGAATCCAAAGAAATGTGTCTTTGGCGTAACATCAGGAAAACTTTTGGGGTACATTATTTCTCATAGAGGCATTGAGGTCGATCCTGCCAAGGTGAAAGCCATATTAGACATGCCTCCTCCAAAAGGGATAAGTGAACTCAGGACATTGCAAGGCAGGTTACAATCCATCCGACGCTTCATAGCACAATTGACAGACAAGTGTCACCCATTTCAGTATCTTTTGCGCAAAAGTATCCCTTTTGTGTGGACAGATAAATGTCAGGAGGCCTTCCAACAAATAAAAGAATATCTACTATCACCACCTGTTTTATTGCCACCAATTGAAGGGAAACCTTTGATTTTGTACATTTCTGCAACAGCTTCAGCACTGGGGGCATTACTGGCACAAAATGACCATGAAGAAAAGGAAAGGGCCATATACTACATCAGTAGGACACTGGTTGGATATGAGCTAAATTACACAACCATCGAACGTGCTTGCCTAGCAGTTGTCTTTGCGGCTCAGAAATTAAGACACTACATGCTGAATCACCAGACACACTTAGTGGCAAAGATTGATCCCCTGAAATATCTCCTAAGTCGTGCAGCATTGACAGGTCGCCTGGCAAAATGGGTAATGATCTTGAGCGAGTATGATATTCAATATGTTGAAAGAAAGGCGATAAAGGGACAAGTGATTGCAGACCAACTGGCAGACGCACCTATACAGGGTGATCATCCACTAGTAGCAGACTTTCCAGATGAAACAATATTTCATACTGAACCTAAATCACCTTGGCGGCTATATTTTGATGGATCCCATACTAATCATGGATCGGGGGCAGGAATATTATTTATCACCCCTCAAGGAGACTCCATTCCTAAGTCCTTCCACATTGCTTTTCCATGTACAAATAATGTGGCAGAATATGAGGCACTTGTCACAGGACTTAGAATGGCCATCAAATGGAAAATTAGAACACTTCATGTCTATGGCGATTCTCAATTGGTCATTAACCAAGTCAATGATGACTATGACACTAAGGACGAGAAATTAATGCCTTACAAACGAATGGTTGATAGCTTTCAAACATATTTCCACATGGTGACTTTTGAGCAAGTTCCAAGAACACAAAATAAGGCAGCAGACGCAATGGCCACAATTGGCTCTCTTCTAGACATTCCTAGTAATGTGCCTCAATTTGAATTCTTGGTAGAATAGCTTTTGGTTCCTGCATATGACATACCAGAATCAGAGATGGTTTGCGAGCTTGTTGGTCCCAATTCTCCATGGTATCAAGACATTTATGACTACCTCAAGTCCCAAACCCTTCCCTCCAACCTATCTAATAACCAACGAAAGTCCTTTATCCGAAAAGCTGCCAGATACACCATCCTCAGTGACACCCTTTACCGACGTAGCTTTGATAATTCCCTTCTTCGATGTCTTGACACTGATGAAGCACGAACGACCTTGCGAGAGGTACATGAGGGTATATGCGGATCCCATTCAAGTGGTCCTACTTTAGCCAAAAAGATAATGAGACTTGGGTATTACTGGCCAACCATTGAGAAAGATGCACTTGAATTTGTCAGAATGTGTCGCCAATGTCAGATACACAGTGACTTGATTCATGCACCAGCACAAGAACTTCGGCCGATTACATCTCCGTGGCCCTTC
>VDFB02242903.1:0-14918 GCA_007258455.2 Sequoia sempervirens | reverse complement strand
TTATCCATGGGATATTATCATCTGGATTTCCTAATATTTTTTATCTCCATGGGTGCATAGATAATTTTTCAAAGTATAGTGGCTTAATACTTTGAGAAAAATTGAGATGAACTTCTAGGGGCTCTCCATGAGATTTCAATAAGAAGGAAAGATATTGGAGCTAAGAGGGTTGTATGTATAGTCCCCACATCTAGTAAGATATCATCAAATGAAAAAGTTTCTTAAAAAAGGATTTGATGGATTTTTGGCCCAATTATGTTCATTAGAAGCCTATCAATCAAATTATTATACTCATCCATATTTACAAATGATTCTAGGTTATCACTCAATATTTTTTGGAGATATTCCTAAAGGACTTTCTCCTAAGATGGATCATGAGGATGTCATACAACTAGTGCTAGTGAGCCACCCAGCCAAGATCAAGCTTTATAGGTACCCATATATATAATTGATATTGAAAATATTGTTTAGGAGATGCTAGAGGTAAGAATTATCAGGCATAACCAAAGTGTTTCCTCTTCACCTATGGTGATGGTGTGTAAGAAGGATGAAACTTGGCACATGTAACTAGACTATAGAGTTCTTGACATGTACACCATAAAATATAAGTTTCTTATTCTAGTAATTCATTATTTTCTAGATGAATTGAATAGATCTATGTTTTTTACAAAGTTAGATATTAGATTAGATTATCACCTATAATAACGGATAAATCACTCCCTAACATGAGCTTGATTTAGTGTTGTAATATGTCTAACATATTCACATTAGGTCTTGGGCCCAAGTTGTAAACTAAATGAGATTATTGGTGCCTTATTTAGAGTGTTGTAAATTTTTGTAACAAACTTTCACACTTTTCTATGGTTTAATTAAATAATTGGGCTTCTTTATGCCTTAATTGGCCTTATTTTATATCCACAAGCCCTAATTAATGCATCTTTAGAAGGATAATCATGACTTGAACAAAGATCTAATCATAATTCAAGTGTTTTTAGGTTGTGTGGCCCAAATTTAGTGATCTAGGACTTATATGCCACCTTCGTTGTATGAGTCCCACCTAGTTTTTTGGACTTTGATCCTAATTTTTCTTCATTCTAAGTATTTTTGAAAATGTGTCTCATAGTTAAGCCTAATGGGACTCATACACCACTTCTAGCATATGAGTCTCATGTGGCCCAAAATCAAATTTAATTCAAATTCTTGGTGGGATTTTATCCTCCTAGATCTGATGCCAGCTTATAGTGTTGTAATTTTGGGAAATATTACATAAAAAAGTATAAATACAAGGTTATTTCACTCATTTCATCCTAACAAGAAATCAAGTAATCCTCATATGAAAGTTGAGTTCACAAGTGCATTCAAGTGTTTACAATAGAATTCAATCTTGAGTCTTCAAGAGCTAATTATCAAGTGTTTTAGAGAATTATTCAAGTATCAAGCATCATGTCAAAGGAATTATGCATCATGTTTGTTTTTGAGCTAACAATTGTGATGTAGGGTTTCATGATTCAAGATAGCATTCAATTCAAGATCTATCACATTCAATCAAGAATCAAGATCTACATCCATTGGAGCCACTTCATACATGTTTGTAGCACTTTATTGCTAGGGTTTGTTGAGTTGCAACATTTTTTTTTTCCATTCATCATTCCTTTATATTATTTGATTTCATTACAAGGTTTTATTACCAAAATGAGTTTTGAAAAAGGAAAACCCCTTTCCTTTGACAAAACAACATTGTCCCTCTCTTTAGTGTGTGATTTATAGATCTAGGTCAAAGACACATTGAAGAGCAAGTTTGGAGAAAGTTTTCAAGTTTTCAAAGTTGTCACCTTGCATTGGAGATCCTTGAAAGACATCTACAGGTTACAAATCGAAGATTCAAACTCAAAAATCAAGTGGGAAGGACAAAGCATAGATTTAAGAGAAAAATCATACTTTGAGTTTCCAAAAAATTCTAACTGGACTAATACACCGCTTTTGGCATATGAGTCACAGTATAGCCAAAATTGCATATTTCTAGAGTTTCAAACATATCTCTGCCAGATTTTTGTTCCTACCCAAAAACCCTAATTTGGGACTAAATCACCCAACCTAGCATATGAGTCCAAGTTAGCATTAAATTTAGTGTTTTCATCATTTCAAGTCTTCATCCAAGTCTCTTCGGGTTTCTAGGTGCATACTTCTGATTTCTCAACATTCTATTTTGTTTTACATGAATTTCTAGGTCATTTAGTGAAGTCCTGAATTACATTAGGTTTTAGCATTATTTCTTGCATTTCATTAGTCTTTCCAAGCTATATATTGGTGTTGAACCCCTCTTTATTTTCTAATCAGACCCTAGGACATCCCTATTGCAAGATCTATTTCTCCTTTGCATACCTTAGATTGAGATCTCTAGGGTTTTCCTTGAATGAAAGTGTGAAAAGAGTGTTGTTTTATGTCCTAAACCATAAAGAAACCATTTTCCATCATTTAATTTTGGTTAACCTACATTTATAATACCACATTTATGATTTGGAGTGCATCATAGTCCTGGATCTTGCTTGCATTAGCTTTTCATTAGCATTTGCACTAGTTAATTGGCATCTAGGGTTTCTAAATTTTGCATTAGTGAAAGCACATATAGGATGCATTTTACATATTTCATCATTGAATATCATCTAAAATCTAAATTTTCATTTATTCTACAAATCATACAAACTAAAAAGTATAAAAAATTCTTAAAATTTTCTAAAATTTGTGAGAAGAACCCTCACTGGGACTCATACACCCCTTTGGGAAATTTAGTCCTAGTGTAGATTTTAAACTAAATTTGTAGCTTTGTATGTCCTTGAATTCCTTAGTGGATGTGTCAAGTTGTGCTTTTGGAAATGACCCTAATGAAATTGAACTTACTCATGCTCACTCAACTCCTAATGCATTTCCTCCTTATGATGTTCACATCATTGGAGAAGATGGTGATACCATGAATAAATTCCTAAATTATTTCCTTAACAACCATGAAGCTAATGCATCCTTTTATCCATTAATGAAACAACCAACACCCCCTATAATACCACCACCTGAGATGTTTGGTTACTTACATCCTGAAACTAAGACATGAGTTGAACCTAAGTTCCCTATAATAGGTGAACCTATTTCCTCTAATCAAGAAAACATTCAACCATTTTATGTTAACAAAGTGACAAATACTCTCGTCAACCTAGAAGAGACATATGGAAAAGGATTCACGATATTGAGTAAACAAGGATGTGATACAACAAGTGAACATGAAATTTATCAACTATTAGAGAAAATACCAATTGAAAATACTAAAGGATTAGGATATCAAGATTCTCCTCCCCATATGAGTGTCCTTCCTAAAGAACAACCAATGATTCATAACGATGCTAAGGATGACATGATTGTCTTAGGTCATTTTCCTCAACATTCAACTAGAGAATTTGATGAATCTAGCAAGTAGTGAAGACCTTACAAACTAAATAAGTTACAATTCCCTTATCCACCATGTGAAACTGAAAGAGACTTATAGATACTCCTACATAGAGGAATGATTACATTACCACCCATGTCAAAAAATTTATTTCCAAATCCTAAAAATAAAAACACGTCTCATTGCAAATATCATTAAAATTTTGGACATAGTACTAATGAGTGCTGTGCTTTAAAATAAATCTTCAAAAGGTTTGATATCATAATCCCTTAAAGAGTGTCCCTTTTCTCCTTGTCATGTAAATAGTTATAGAATTTTTGTATTCTCACTATTACATGATCCTTCTCATCACCTACCTTGGCTCATTCTTGTCTTGCACTCAGTGGGGGCAATAATTGGTTAGCCTTGTCATATTCAGGTACATATCATTGTCCCTTTGGCTAGTTTTCTACCTTCTATATATGATTGGGATGCAGATGGTCTAATTTAGGTTGACTTGCATGTGCCTTACTATTCTTTTGCATTGTTTCTTTTTATTTTATGTGATTGCATGTGCATAATATGATCCCCCATACTATTCTATTTGATGTATCTCTTTCTCTTTGTGACATTCCTTTATTTGTACCTTCATTCTTCTCTATGTCATAAATCTTTTATCTTTTTCTTTATCTTTTCATTTGTCTTTTTTTTCCTTTTGGGGATGATACAAGGCATTGAGACATCCATGTCTCCTCCATGTTGACCCAAAACCTTTTCCTTTATCTTTTTGTCTTATGTTTTCCGTTTGGGGATGATGCAAGGCATCAAGACCTTCTAGTTTCTTTCATATTGACCCAAAAGGTTTTTCTTTGTTTTTTCTCTTTGTGTCATTCTTCTAGTTCTATGAGTATTTGTGGAATGATGATAGTTTTGAGCTCTCTAAAAACATTGTAGCACAAACATATTGACCCCAAATCCATATATCCCTCATGTGTTTGGAGTTGTATTTTGGGGGCAACCCCTCTCTTCCTTTTTCATGGTGTAGCTCCATTTGGAAACATATGACTTGGAATAGGGCTTTCCAAGTTAGCTCTCATGTCATCTTTATTGTTAGCATTTATCATTTGATACTTTAAAGTAATTTCTCATAGCATGGTTTTTAACAATTTATTTAAAGTGGGGTCATACATTGGTATTATTCTTTTGCATTTTTCATGTTTCATGGTGTAGTCTTCTTGCTTCATGCGATGTGTCTTTCACTTTGTGGTGACATTGGGTGTGATGTTCTTCAAGAGGATAATATCTCTTAGCATATTATATTCCTCTTAGTGGATTGATGTGATACACTACACCTCCTAAGTTGTGAATCTTCTATTCTTTGATTGGTCCTCTCTTGGAGACATTAGGCACAATGTTCCCTAAGTTAATACCTCACATGAACTAAGCAGGACTCCTTTGAGCGTTCCCTATTTTTGCATTTGTAATATTGGTTATATGGCCACCTTGCATAATAAACTTTGCATTCCTATGAGTTCCAAGCATATGAAGCTTTTCTTACCTCATGAACCTTGAAGTTCATTGTTGTGTGGTACCTTATCAAAGTTATCGAAAGGTATAACTTTGGTATGGTTGGATGGGAAGCCGATCCAAGGCATGAATTTCCCTTAGCCACTCGTGTGCATTTTGTGAGTGCATACTAGTTGTGTGTGTATGTGTCTCACTCTCTTGGATTACTCCCCCAACAGACAACTTGAATTTTCATTTCCTCAAAGTGAGCATGCATTTTTTAGACAAATAGCCTAGATCTAATCCACATTGTGCTAGAAAAATGGTTGAAGCTTGATCCCCC
The DNA here is from genome assembly GCA_007258455.2 of Sequoia sempervirens. Classification (NCBI taxonomy): domain Eukaryota; kingdom Viridiplantae; phylum Streptophyta; class Pinopsida; order Cupressales; family Cupressaceae; genus Sequoia; species Sequoia sempervirens. The sequence goes on along the minus strand of VDFB02242903.1, from coordinate 9,654 downwards.
TTTTGTTTTGTTTTTTTTTTCTCTTTGTCTTTTGTAGTGTATGCTTGTGCCTTGTTATTTCTCTTTATATCATTTTCATGTGTGTTCTTTTGTGCCTATGTTGGTTTTCCATAGGACCTTGGTCCTAGGGGCTTGTGCAACCCTCTCTATCATGGCCATCCTATTTACTAGCATTCGTACATTTGGACCCCTCTTGATGTGTGTGGGGCTACATTAGTGTGAGTTGGAAGTAAGTTCCTCCTCTCACTAAAATGGGGGCTAGATGTAATAATAGAAAAAGTACTCCATAACATGGCCTTGATTTAGCATTGTAATATGTCTAACATATTCACATTAGGTCTTGGGCCATTGTGAACTAAATGACCTTATTGGTGCCTTATTTTGATTGTTTTAAAGTGTTGTAACACACATTCACACTTTTCTATAGTTTTATTAAATAATTTTGGCTTCTTTATGCCTTATTCAGCCTTATTTTACATCCACAAGCCCTAATTAATGGATCTTTATGAGGATAATCCCGACAGCAACCAAGATCCAATAATAATTCAAGTGTTTTTAGGTTGTGTGGATAAAATTTAGTGATTTGGGACTCATACATCAACCACCTTGGGTGTATGATTCCCACTTAGGTTTTTGGGCCCCGATCCTAATTTTGCATTATTCTAAGCATTTTTAAAAATGTGTCCCATAGTTAATCCTAATGGGACTCATACGCCACTTCTGGAATATGAGTCTCGTGTGGCCCAAAATAAATTTAATTCAAATTCTTGGTGGGATTTTATCCTCCTAGATCTGATGTTGTCTTATAGTGTTGTAATTTTAAGAAATTTGGCATAAACAAGTATAAATACAAAGTTATTTCACTCATTTTCATCCTAACAAGCAATCAAGTATCCTTATAGCAAAGTTGAGTTCACAAGAGCATTCAAGAGTCTTCAAGAGTTGATTATCAAGTGTTTTAAAGCATTATGCAAGTATCAAGCATAATGTCAAAGTCATTATGCATCATGTTTGTTTTTAAGCTAACAATTGTGATGTAGGGTTTCATGATTCAAGCTAGCATTCAATTCAAGATCTATCACATTCAATCAAGAATCAAGAATGAAATCCATTGGAGCCACTTCATACATGTTTACAACACTTTATTGCTAGGGTTTGGTGAGTTGCAACATTACATTTTGTTCATTCATCATTCCTTTATCTTATTTTATTTCATTACAAGGTTTGATTACCAAAATGGGGTTTAACCAAGGCAATCCCCTTTCCACTAACAAAAAAACATGTTCCCCTCTCTTTAGTGTGTGATTTGTAGATCTAGGTCAAAGACACATTGAAGAGAAATTTTGGAGAAAGTTTTCAAGTATTCAAAGTTGTCAAAATTGTCACCTTGCATTGGAGATTATTCAAAGACATCTACAAGTTACAAATTGGAGATTTAGACCCAAAAATGAGGTGGAAAGGATAGAGAAAAAATTGAAGAGCAGAATCATACTTTGAGTTTCCAAAAAAGCCTAACTAGACTGATATGCTGCTTCTAGTGTATGAGTCCCACTATATCCAAAATTATAGATTTCTAAAGTTTTAGACATATCTCTGTCAGATTTTTGTTCTTGCCCAGAAACCCTAATCTAAGACTAAATCTCCCATCCTGGTGTATGATTCCAAGTCAACATTAGATTCAATTTTTTTAGCATTTCAAGTCTTCATGGACATGCTTCTTTAGGTTTCTAGGTGCACACCTCTAATTTCTCAACATTATATTATTTTTACATGCATTTCTAGGTCATTTAGTGAATTCTTACATTGCATTAGGTTTTAGCATTATGTCTTGAATTTCATTAGTCTTTCTAAGCCCTAGCTTGGTGGTGAACCCCTCTTTATTTTCTAATCAGACTCTAGGACAACCCTATTGTAAGATCTCTTTCTCCTTTGCATACCTTAGATTGAGATCTCTAGGATTTTCCTTGAATGAAAGTGTGAAAAGTGTTGTTCTATGTCCTAAACCACAAAGCAACCATTTTCCATCATTTCATCACCAAATTTGAATCAAAGAATAAGATATTTCTAAGATAATATCGACTCATGAGGGAAATTATGAATTTTTTGTGATGTCATTTGGTCTTATAAATGCACTACCTACTTTTCAAAGTTTGATACACTCCATCTTTAAGAGTTTTTTGAGGATGTTTGTATTAGTGTTCTTTGATGATATATTGATTTATAACAAGACATAGGAGGAAAATTTGTAGAATGTATACCAAGCATTACAATTTCTCAAAGATCTTCAACTCTATTCTAAACCACCCAAGTGTTATTTTGGTCTCAAAGAGGTTGAGTACTTAGGACATGTAGTTTCGCATGGAGTAAAGGTGGATCTAACAAAGAAAAGGCTATAATGGAATGGAATGTTCCAAAAACCAATAATAAATTGAGGGACTTCTTGGGATTGATCAATTACTATATAATATTTTCATGAATAATTATGGTTTTACATAGTAGCACCCATCGTATCTTTATTGATAAAGAATTATTTTCAATAGAAAAAAACTTCTAATGGAAAATTTGAGAGATTAAAGGAGGCTATAAGTACTACTCTGATTCTTGCTACTCCATACTTCTCCAAGGATTTTATTGTGGGATGTGATGCTTCAAGAAATGGTATAGGAGCAATTATCATGCAAGAGGCTCAAACCATTTATTTTGAGTGTCAACAATTAAAAAGTACTTTAATGAAATCAAACCTATTTATGAGAATTAAATTCTAGTTATTATTCACAAAATAAAAAATGGATCCCTTATCTAATTGGTAGAAACTTCAAGGTTAGAATATATCATGATAGACTAAAATATTTTTTGGAACAAAGATTATCTTTTGAAGAGCAGCAAAAATGGGTCACTAATATGTTGGGATATGACTTGAGATTATACATAAGGGAAGGAAAATATTGTTGTAGATGAATTATCTAGGAAGGATGAAGATTTATTATGTGTCATTTAAATATTAAAAGTAGTTTAAATAGCAAAAACCAAAGAAGAGTGGTAGAATGATTTTGCTACATACAATCTCATTCAAAAATTATAGAGTGGTCATGATAATTTAGATGATTTTTGTTGGAAGGGAGATGCTTTGTGGTATAGAGAGATATTGTAACAAACAAAATATTCTAATATGGAGAAGCAAGAATTAGAGTAGCAAGAATATACTAGAGATATTATTGCTAATTCTTTGTGTTATAAAGAGATATTGTATATTGCGAGAATTAGAGTAGAAAGAAATATTGTGGGTTGTGATGCTTCAAGAATTAGAGTAGCAAGAATATACTAGAGATATTCTTGCTAATTATTTGTGGTATAAAGAGATATTGTATCTTGCAAGAATTCCACTCTCAAACAAAATATTCTAAGAAAGCTTCATGATTTTCTCATTGGTGGTCATTCAATATATTTTACTAGTTAGATAAAATGTTATCGATTCTCTATAACTAGAGACTCATGAATTAGTTAAATAATAAAATAGTTCTTTGATAAAAAAAAATATAGTGTTGTCAATGGGTGCTTGGTCTATTGGTAAAGTTGAATGGTTCTTTTATTATTGAGGGCTTATCAAGTATTATTTCTATTTTTCTAACTATACTGAATAAATGATATTTGATATTTTTAATATACAAATTTTGAGTAAAAAATAGAAAATAAATATAATAACACAATCAATGTAATAAACCCTATATATTTTAGGAAACTAACTTTGAGGGATACATTATTTATTCAATATCATGGTGACTTTATTGATCACAAAAAAAAGTAATTTGCATCAATAATTGTTGGGTAATGATTTATTTCCATCTAACTTGGAGGGAATATTATACCACATGTTTGGTGCATTATATTTTTGATAAACTATTTATAAGAGTTGGAAGAGAATTATCTATAACATGCAATATTTTTCTAAATATTGTAGCCACCCACTATCTAGGATCTTCCATAATAGTACAAGAAAGATCAATTGTGAGAGAATAATTTTCTAATCTAACAAATGATGCAAATGAAATTACAATGAATTAAGAATACAAATGGAACCCCTTGATTATGTAGACAAATGTGAGACATACAATTGCATAATATTATGAAATGTATCTTAATTTGATGACCTGAGACTTTGATAGAATTATACCATTGATTGGATTCATCATTCCATCATAATTTATTTTAATCCTACTCTTATACCATTTTAGTTAGGTGTCACATTGTGTAACACCCCTTCGTTTTGACTCTTTGATCGGCATTGTTCTTCCCTGTTATGATTGTGTTTGATTATGCTTTGACTTTGGAACTTGGTTGCTTTTGATCGCAATTGTTAAACAATGTGAATGTTATATTTTGATGTGATGTTATTTTATTCTAATGTTGTCTTTATGGCATGTTTTGGATTAACTTAGAAGATATTTGATTTAACGATGTTTATGCTATTGATCATATTATTGATGTTAGAACTGTCAGTTAATAATTGTGTTTTGGTGAAGGGGACGGGATTGTATCACTTTCTTGCGAGTGCCCTACGATTTTGAGACTTCCTCTTCACGGTGTGTTTGATCGTATTCTATATATATGCATGTTCGATGTACTCTTTGTTTGCAGGTTGACAGGTACATGACATCGACTCCACCTGGTTCATAGGTTTGAGCGTGTCCATTGACCAACAGAAATCGATTGGGAGATAGTAGCTAGGTTTTCTGTGCCAAGTCGTCACCCTAGTCATAGCGTGTCATCGAGTTATTGTCAGGTCAGTTGTTTTAATTTGGTCCATTTCACCTTGAGTATTTATTTAATTTCAAATTATAGAGGTTATTAAATGGCTTGTGTAGTTAAATTGATGTTTAAATGTATTTAGTTGCAATGTTGAAACGTTATTTATTTTATTGATTGATTTGATTTAATTAATAAAATTATTTTTTAGTTTATTGATTAATTGGACTAATGGTGGTAAATTAAATAAAGAAGTTGTTCTAGCATTATTGGATATTAAGATTTAATTAAACTAAAAGTAGAAATCTTGTTTGGATAGTTAGAGTTAAATTAAAATAAATAAATAAATGAATGAAAATGTGTTTTTTATTTTACTTTAGGAAAATTGCTGATAAAGTAAATTCTTTGCAAAGATTGTATTCTTTTGTTTTAAAGAATTTTGAAAAAAATGCATAACATTTCAATTTGAAAGTAAAAGTGTTTTAAATTTAAAAAAAAAATGGAAAATATCCCCAAAGTTGCAATAAATTTTGGTGGATGGGATATTTTGGGGATATTGACCAAATTTGGGGAAGAAAATAGGAGGGTTTTGGATTCTTGGCTTTTTGGCTCACGGGGAAAAGTGGGAAAGGAGTTCAAGTTTTTGGATTTTTGGAAAAGCTTGGATGCAATTTGGATTTTGGAAAAGCTTTGGAGGAGTTAGAATTTACCAAGTGATCTTCTTCTCAAACTCTTCATTCAAGCTTAGGATCTTAGGTTTTCTTTATTTATTTATTGTAGGAAATTTGTATTTTTTAGTCTAAATCTTGTTTGAGAACTTTCAAAATCGCACATTTGAAATCTAGAAGACAAAAGAATTGAATTCTTGTAGGAAAATGGAGAATGAAACAATAGGAAAGGTTCATCAATAGAAATAGAATGGAAACCAAAGAAATTAGAATACCTTGTTTTGTATTTAAGAAATTTTCATTTTCTTTTTGGAATTTAGTTTTGGTTGTGTGTTTTTAGAAAATAATTTGCCCAATTTGAAGTGCGAAATAATATATATATATATAGATGTGCCCATGTAATTTGCATATTAAATTTCTATCTTTGGCTAGAAATGTCCTTGAAATATTTTATTCACCTTGTTAAAAATTTAGTTACGGTTTTACGGAGGAGCAGGGAAATAAGAAATTTTCATTGGAAAATATTTAAAAAGAAAATAAATTTTGTTTTTATTTGTTTTGGGGAGTAAGTTGTCCCTACCACGCCCATGAGGCGTTAGTGCATAGAGGCGACAAGCGGCGCCTCCACGAGCGGCGACTCCCCAAAGGGGAGAGGCTGCTACGCAGTCCCCACAGGGGATGCGTCCCCTGTTTGGGGGCTGCGCAACAGTCAAATGGTGGATTGTTCGTTTTTTTTTTAAATTTAATTTTTTTGTTTATAATATAATTTTTTATATATGTATTATATATTTTATAAAATATATATTATATATATAGTATTTAATTATATATATATAATATATATTATATAGATATATATGTATGTATATATATCTTTATTTTATATGTAGTTTTTTTTAATAAATATATATATATATATATATATTATATATTGTGTATATTGTTTAATATATATTTATGTGTATAATTTCTCCTAATTAAATTAGTTATTAATTTGGAATGCGGATTTTTAATTGGTTGATTTAAAAGTATTAAAATAATAAGCATATAAATACATGTAATTGTATATATACATTGAGTAGATATATGTGTTTTTATATGAATATTTAATTCATATTGATATTTAAATATATTGATTTTTGAATTGGCTATTTTAAGTTAATAGATGCACAAATTGATATTATAATCAAATGTTTTTATTTATTTAGAAAGTTGAATTTTAATAGTCAAATGATTTATTTAAAAGTAGATTTTAGATAATCAAATGTTTTATTTAGAAAGTTGATTTTTTTTAAAACAGTGGATGTTATAAGCAAATGGCTTTATTTATAAAGATTATTTTAATCCTTATCTATGATTGAGCAAATAGAATTAAATTATTAATTTAAAATTCCTTAATGTGGCCAAGTGATCCAATTTATTTTTGAGTGTGCAAATATTGTTATTTATTTAATTGATTACCTGCACAATGTCATTTCTTGACTTGGGTTTAGGAAACCCAAATGTTAGTTTATTTAAATTGTCTGAAGTGGTTGCTAGGTATGTTTGATTATTTTTGAAGTTGTGCAATTGAGTAGATGTCTTGAAGTCTTCCAGATAGGGTTTCATTTAATTGTATGGGTTGTCGTGATAATAGTCAACCTTTTGATTGTCTTGGGTTTTGTGTCTCCCTTAGATTAGGAGTGGGTTTTGAGTTTTGCGTCTACTTTGGATTAGGAGTGGAGTATGTGTTTTGTTTCCTCCAGTGCTTGGAGATGGTTTGACCTTTGCTTCCTCCAGTGGTTGGAGAGGGTTTTGACCTTTGTAGCCTCCAGTGTTTGGAGAGGGTTTTGTACTTTTTTGTCCTCCAGTGTTTGGAGTGAGTTTCCTTTATTGTTGCCTCCTTGGTTTGGAGAGGTCATCTTATCTAGTTACTCATTGTGGTTTATACCGTGTATGTTGTCAATAGGAGAGTGGCTCTTTGTGGGGGTCCGGCACACAAAGGGGGCCCAAGGTAACTCACACGGGGTTTAAGTAAGTGATAACTTAAAAAAAAAAGAACTAATGAAAAAATCTCAAACTAATTAAGATAATTAATGCCTCTCTCATAACTCATTCGCTTATAAGGTTTGAGATGAGACGAGAAGCACAGTTGGTATGAGGGTCTGACGGTTGGTAGAGTTGAGCCTGGATAGCCCAAGATGTGGGTTTGGTTGCCTAAGACAGTTGAGCCTGGGTAACTCATAGCAAATGTCGTGTGACACTCTCTTTATGTCAGCCAAAAGTCAGATAGTTGTACTACATAAAAGATCATTGTTCTCTGGAAGCATTGTAACCTTTGTGTTAAGTGATGTTGTACTTGTATCATTTTCAGTTCAGTTCAGTTGTAGCCTATATCTAGTGGTAGATGGCCTTGTGTTGGATTCCTGGTTACTATCTCCTAGCATGGGGGGTGAGCCTTCGGGTATCACACGGTTGGGTGGAATGTGTACCTTAATCCGTTGGGTCGTCTTCTTGCTCGTGTGGACAAGATTTCCAGTTGGAAAGCTCATGGGTACCAGCTTCTTTCATGCTTTATTCTTTTAGTTGTTCTTGTATTTTATTACCCCTCAATTGTCATCGAGGTGGAATTTGTAATATGTAATCATGCTTATTGGATTTATCTCATTCGGGGAATGAGTGTTGTAATTATGTTGTAAATTATTTTAGTGGAATCAAGTGGTATTTCTTATTCTTTGTCGTAAATTATTATGTATGGATTGTATGTAAACTTAATTGTTAAGTAATCAAATGTTGGTTTTAATTCATGTTTCTTGTTTGGCTTTAAGTAACTCAGTCTCGTAACCTTAGGGGATTGGTTGGCAATGGTTAGTGAACTTGCATGTTAATTGTTCTTATTTAAAAAAAAAAAAAATAGTTCGTTTGTGTAGTAATTTGCAACTTCCCCTAGGGTTGTGTGGCGGGGCATTACACATGGTATCAGAGCCCAAGTTTAAACACTGGGTTCTCTGGGATGATGTGGGACCCAATAAGCTGTTAGTTGTGTAGGTTATACTCTGGGCACTATGAGCCATAGCGTTGACCTAGGTGCTTTGTTCGTTAGTTTATGTTTTCCTTTTGGGTTGATCTCACTTGTCTACCCAGAAGTTGTTGTTACATGGTGTAGGTCCAATGGTGCAGGAAACTAGTGGAAAGGATAGGATCCTTGGTGTAGTGTACAATGCACCGATATCCTTCTTACTAGAAGAATGCATTATGGACAATTATGTAGTGTGTGAATTTGGTGTGTTGTGTGTGGTGGACGACAACCAGTTTGGTTGTTATTTCCACCTCCTAATAACTCTTGTCTCTTCCCATTGGTTTAACGAAGATGTATGTCCTTGAAGTGTGTGGTGTATTGAAACCCATGGTAGGTTGTATCTTATGAGAAAATGCTTATGTATTCATGAAGGTTGTTTTATTAGATCAAACCTTGGGTAAAGGACCTAAGTCCCCAAGTTACATTCATAATCATGGAAAATGTACAATATGAATAGAAAATTGTTTTGCAGTAAGTAAAAGTTTAGAGGAAAGGGATTAGTGAAACCATTGCATGTTAATGTTAATTGCATAATAGGTGCATCTTGTTGGTGAGGCCTATAGTCCCCAGATTTATTGTTGAGTCTTAAGAAATCATGTAGATGTTAAATTATTGTACCTGGATTCAAAATGCAAAATGTTAAATGAATGTTGAAGTGATAATGTTGCATACCTTGTCTTGAGTAAACATTGTAATAATATCACACTATGTGTGGTCTTGTGATGATTCTCAGTGATGTGTATTGGTGCATATGTGTTCTATGTATGTTAATTCATGGTTATGTGCTTTGGAGATTTGGTTGGTGGTCGCTTCACCATGTTGATTTGTATAGATTGACAGTGTGCTTGGTTGTGTTGATTATAGCATAGGTTGTTGTTTTTATGTTGAGATATGGAGTGGTTCAATTTTAGAACCATTGTTATGTGTGATTTTATGTAGTTTGTACTAGGAGTGTTTGCAGGCTTCCAGGAGTAAGCCTGACCCTAGGGGGGAGGATGTAACACCCCCTCCATTTTGGATGCTTGGATCGACAGTGTTTTCTTTGTAATGCTTTGTTCTGTTTATGCTTTGACTTTGGAACTTGGTTACTTTTGATCACAATTGTTAAATGATGTGAATGTTATATCTTGATGTGATGTTATTTTATTTTGATGTTATCCTTATGGCATGTTTTGGATTAACTTA